>KZ106915.1:0-46071 GCA_000504365.2 Pseudocercospora pini-densiflorae CBS 125139
GCGCGTATTACTAATATATTATAGGTATAGAAGTTGTCTATAGAATAAAGAATTAGTTATTTATTTAGGTCGAGAAAATATAAATAAGCTAGGGATTCGAGATTTAGCTACTAAGGCTTACTAAAGCGTAGCCCGCTTTAGATTAATTAAGAATTAATACGGAGGCCTAAATAAAATTTAATAAGAATATAGGGTACTAGATTTTACCTAAGATTCTTAAAATCTCGAGCCTTTTAATCTTTTAATCCTTTAATTAAAAGAAGTTATTAGAAATTTAGTCCTCTAAATAGAGGACGAATTAATAAAAGAATCTATAGATCTTATTAGCTACTTAGCTATATCCGAGTAGCCCGTAGTACTAATTTTAATATTACTTTACTAACTTCTTAAACTACTTACTTTCTCTTAACTATAATAATAACTCTTCTTACTAATCTTACTAACTAGTAACCTATCCGCTAAGGCGCGTATCTTTATGTACTATTCTAAATAACTTACTAGTATTCTTATAGTAAATTCGGGTTATATATACGCCGCTAGTAGCGAGGAAGACTTTATAGGCTCGAGGATCGTATCTAGTAGAGATAGTATTATATACTATACTTAGTTTATATCCTTTATATACCTAAAGGCTAGCGGCTATTATTAACGCGTCGTATCTCTTCTAGAGGTCGAAGCGACAAATAGTATAGTATTTAGTATACTAAGCGTCGTTAGTATAGCGTACTTTAATACTAATAACTTCTAGGTCTCTATAAGGACTAATAACCTTAATAAATATTACTTTTATTATCGCCTTATATTCGCGCGTCTTCGTAATTTTCTTTAGCTAACTCTTCTTACTATAACTCTTTATTATATACTACTTTCTACTATTTCGATATACCTACTATTCCAATAGTAGGTCTATCGATAACTTATAGTAAGCCTCCTTCCTATACTAGAAATTAGACTAATATAGTATTAGTTAGCGCTATACGTTAATCGCGAATATTAGCTTAGTAGATAAGTTAACTATAGCTTAGCGCTAGTATATAAGATCGTCTAGCGCGTCTAGTATTATATAGATACCTAGAATAACTTCGACTCGCTATTTACGAGTAGATCTACGTCTACGAGTCGACTTAGTACTATTACCTTAATCGACTAAGTACTTATTATTTAAGGACTTATCTACTTCGATATATATTATTATCTATAGCGGTAGACGTAGAAATTCGACTAGCGGCGGCGTAGTATACGTAGTATTAAATTACTAGAGTATAGCGAGGGTATTAGTACTTATAAGATCGTCTATTTAATATAAGATTAATATAAGATTAATAGAATTTAAATAGATAGAAAGAGTAGTAAGACCTAGATAATTAGCGACGGTAAGGTGTAGGAACACGCGACAGCGAGGTTAAAACAAATAGGAACGCGAGTATAACTAAGAAGACCGAATCGCTAACAAATCTATACCGAGTCCGGTTCTTGGCCTCTTTGCCGGATTTGGATTGATTCCTGTTGGCTACTATAGCCATTTCGCGGGATCGAGGGCGCTTGCATACGCTGCCTGCCTTCAGCTGTCGCTTAAGGATCCCATCATACTCCTTATAGCACTTCCTGGGCATCGCGTACGCATCGCGATGGAGCACGCGCAGCGAGTATGGATACCTTTTGTTGGGAGTTAATAACGCGATCGCATCTGCGCGCTTCTGGCACTTCCTCGTTCACTACCTCTTCTTCCTGTCAGTATGAGCCTCAGCGATTCTGAGAGCTCATCTGTTACCAGTTCCATGGCCGATGAGCTGTCTTCCGTTGCCGTGAAAGCGCCAATGCAGACTCCAACAGACTCGTCTGCGCTGAATACCCCATCGATCGAAGCAGGGAGCAGAGGATCGACTCAAGAAAGAGAGGCGCGAGGGAACAATGCAGACAATGCTGTGGCCGACGCATGTGCGGCTGATGCCACTGAGGCAGCTGGGAAATCTGTAGTGCATGTTGACGAGATGTACAGTACTCCCTAAATCTCGTCAATTCACGTCTAACATATCCACAGTTGGGACAAGTAAGGCACCCTGAGGAGTTTCATGTGCGTGGTCTGACCATATGGAAGGGAGAAGCGACGATTTATGACATTCACTCCAGCTGAAGATGTCCTGCCAACACCGGAGCAGCAAAATTGCGTACTGTTGATTAGACATCTGCATCCACGTGACATTCGACAGGATATCATGGTCACGGTTGAAGTCAAGCGGCCTGGCTTGCGTATGCTGATGGGCAAGCTGTTTTCCGGCGCGAACGCATTTACATGGGGCAACCGACACGACGTGGGTACAAACGATTCTGGAGAGAACTTCATGTACTGATACAGTCTAAAGCTCGATCCGAAGTGGTTCTTCTGGGCACGAGCGCGATTGCATGCTCTGAAGCAGTTTTGCTTGAGGACTGATAGGCAGCAAATAGCCTTTGAGATTGAAGCTGCCTTGGAATTTTGTCGCTCCCACTATGCAAAGTCCTTGGCAACTATCGATTCTCTTCGAGCCCAAAATCGGGTGAGGTTCAAAGACCTTTGGACAATATTTGCTCCTAACACTCTAGTGACTGGACGCGATAAGCTGGGGCATCCCCGAGTGTGGAAGGTCGATGATGCTTGGCGAGTAGAGTATGGACCTGATAAAGGTAGATATCAGATTGACGCACATTACGCTGAGTCGGACGGCAAGCATTTTGGCTGGGCTAGGGATGCTCTTCTCATCGAGCCATTCTCGGGCGCGCGATTGCTCGACCATCTTCTAGTGCAGCCATTGCACCTCATGCCCAAGCGGGAAGCCATCGGCAGCAGTCTGCGAACTCGTGCTGCTGCTCAGCAGCAGCTCCACGAAGTGAGCTACTCATTGCGCCACTACGTGGGTCATGGTCTCGTCATGGATGAGAAGCCAGACGGCGAGATTGAGCTGAAGAAACGCCACGTAGGTCTATCTCATATCGAGTGGAAGCACTGCTGAACAGACTTAGTTCCGAGGCAAGATCATGCTGGACCCAGAGAAGACGTTTGAGGTCAACCCCGACAATCTCATTCCACAAGTACATGAATTCGCTGCGGCCGACTATGAGCACCATGAGTGTGTCGTGGACGAGCCAGATGGTAGAGTATGACACGTGTGCCCTTTGCGAATTCTCGTACTGATGCAGCCTTATAGATGTTTTTGCCCGAAGGTATACTGAAAGGCTATCATTGCCAGGATGAAGAAGATGAGCTGGAAACAAAGCGTGGTAGCATCGCGATCTTTATCGACGATGATGAACTCTCCGTTCCCTCCTTGAGCATTCGGCCCAGCAGAACGCAACCTCGTCAGCAGGAAGATGTTCTCCGTGTCGACAGACCGCTCAGCAACTTTCAGAAACTACTCTTATCCGGCTTAGTATACGGATATGATCTGAAATTTGGATACTGGGGTACGCTGTCTCGGCTATCTGAATCTCTCGGGGCTGAGCTAACGTGGATAGGCGCGTTTTCAGTATCCCTTGTTCAGGAATTCAGTTGGAACGACACTGCTTTCGATGCTCTGGTCATGGAGACTAAATTGAAGACACGGCTAGGTAGCCTCGTGAAAGCATACGGTAAGAAGGCTACAGACGTCTCCGGTTTCGACGACTTTATCACAGAAAAGGGCCGTGGACTTATTGGCTTGCTTTTCGGCAAGCCCGGTCTTGGTAAGACGTTCACCGCGGAAGCTATCGCGGAGATGGCGCGTCTGCCACTTATGACTGTGTCGGCTGGCAGTCTTGGTTCAGAGCCGGACACGATCGAGGAAAATCTCCGTGCCACTCTCGATCTTGCAGCCCGCTGGCGCGCTGTCGTGCTTTTTGACGAAGCCGATGTGTTTCTAGCGAAGCGAGACTCATCCAATATCGAGCGGAATGCAGTAGTGTCCGTGTTCTTGCGCGAGTTAGAGTACTTTCCGGGCATCATGTTATTGACGACAAACCAAAAAGAATTGATAGATGAAGCATTCCAAAGTAAGTCCGAAGCTCACAAAGACGGATAACCGCTGATATTGGCAGGTCGTATACACTTCTGCCACTCATATCCGGAGCTGGACTTTCAGGCTCGTGTAAAGATTTGGAAAGAGTTTGTTATGCGGACGCAGAATCAAACTGATCTACGTGTCGATATCAACAATAAAGGCTATGAACGCCTTGCCCGTGAAAAATACAACGGTCGCGAGGTATGTGTACGGACACAGAGGTCAGTGTTCCCGAGCTGACAGAAAGCAAAAGATCAAGAACATCATGAGCATGGCGTCTACGTCGGCTTTGGATCCGACGCCTCCGATCTTAACCACTGACGATATACTAGAGATCTCCAGGACGCTCCAAAATTGGGACGCCGTGAGTGTAGAAGATCGTTTAAGCGGCACTACTCCCACTGCAGTCCAGAACACCAAAACCTCGGTATTTGCTCACATGCCTGATCATGGTAATCAGATCGCAAGCATATCCACAATAAAATCCGTGGGTACTTGGCTTCTTGTCGGTATCCTCGCAGTTGGAATGATGCATAACATGTTGTTGCAGCTCGTGAGCGCTTATCGAAGAGACCAGGATGTATCAGCTTAGATCACACTTTCTGCAAGACCTGCTTAAGCGAAGGTGTCGGGGCTGTGTCGATACCATGCAATTTTATTTCAGGGCGCCTATTGTGGAGTAGGGCGCCACACGAGCTGAAGCTGCTCACTTAGGTGCAGAACAGAGCACAACAATTCCTTCTTGTGGGCATACCAGCGTCGACCCGCCATGAGACTCATCAATGCCACCACCTTCAAGTTTGCCGACTATGACACTATCAAGAGTTGTAGATATGCCATTGTCTCGCACTGCTGGGGCGAGCAGGAAGTCGCGCTCCAGGAATTCGACACTATTGCCGGCCGTGGCAAGTCTGGATGGAGCAAGATAGAACAAGCATGCCGCCTGGCGAAAGCACAAGGCTACGACCGGGTGTGGATCGATGCCTGCTGCATAGATCGAACGAGCAGTGCAGAACTTTCTCAAGCGATCAATTCAATGTTTGAGTGGTATCGGCGCGCTCAGGAATGCTTCGTCTTCTTACCAGACGTCTCAAGCACAGAAGCTGATGAGAACTTCAAAAGGAGCCGATGGTTCAGGCGAGGATGGACTCTCCAGGAACTATTGGCACCTGCATCTGAAACGTTCTACAACTCCCGCTATGAGCACATCGGCACTAAGGTGACTTTGTCAAGTCAGATCTCTGAAGCCACTGGGATCGATGCGCGCTACCTTGACAGGGGGAGAGACATGAAGGAGATACACGATGCTAGTCTCGCCGAACGTATGAGCTGGGCCTCGAAACGATCCACCAAGGAGCCTGAAGACATCGCATACTGTCTTTTGGGCATTTTCAAGGTTAACATGCCACTTCTCTATGGTGAGGGAGCAACACGAGCCTTCATAAGACTTCAGCTACAAATCACCAAGCAATCAGATGACGAATCTATCTTCGCCTGGCCCGAGGACCTAGAGAATACGGAAGAATATCCCGGAGTCCTTGCTCAGCACCCACGAGCCTTCGCCGGCTGCGGACTCGTCATGCCACTCCACTCAAGGCGGCATCCAGCTCATGCTTTCACGAGTCGAGGTATGGAGCTTTATATATCGTCGTCGTGGCTGAGCGCTGCAAGCGACACCACAAAAGTCAGCCTGGAAAGTGCTCCTGATCAGATGGTCCGGCTGGACTGCGAGGTCAGCGATCCAGAGCCAGCGAGGCTTGCCATCATCTTACGGAGATCAACCAATACAGGCGAATGGCATCGCTTGGGATGTCAAGCATATAAGCCTGAGCGCGAGTTGTGGCATTTCTTGTTGCAGTTCTCTAGGATCTATGTACCTCAGCCGGAACTGGGTCAAACGGGTCTACGGCATCTGGATCGGGCGCCTGGAGCATCAATCATGAGTATCTTTGTCGTCTTCAAATCAGTACTGGAAGTCTCCTCGATATTGGCAGGGTACTACGTGCAATTCCAGTTCTTGTATTTCATCAGAATATCTGATCCTGCTGTAGTACCGGCAACGCAGCTAATAGCATGGAGCTTCTGGTCGATCTTGTGGTGCTTCACTGGGCTGGAGAGGTCCTTTCTGGTAAAGGCGCTAGGCGTTGGACTAGTCTTCGCGGTATCTTCCCTGGACTTGATGACAAGCTCCGGTACCAAGCCATAACATCTGTAGACTTGCTGGTTGGTTTCTGTTCGAGCAAGAATGACTATTGGAGTGCCCGGTCTCTTCCTCTTCTGTAAAGTTTTCCTGCTCCGCCGGCATAGGCTCGACGATTAAGGACCCTCACGCAGCTCTAGGTGTGTCGAGACTCTTCGAGATGGTAGAGCGGAACCAAACATCTTGTCTTTGTCCACAAATTGGCAGCATAATTCAAACGCCTCCACTTCAAGCCTCTGTGTGTGTCTAAGGATTGGTTCAAGCAATTCACCATGGCTGCTATCCGTGTCTTTGGGGTTGCAGAGCTTGCGGAGGCCATCCTAATCCACTTGCCTGCTAAGGACCTTCTTCTTGTCCAACGGGTATCTCGACGTATCAAGCAGACGGTTGAAACCTCCATTCCTCTCCGTCGCATCCTCTTCCTAGAGCCTGGAACGGCGGACTCAACCACAGTTGAGAGTCGAGATATGCTCTGTTTTGACCATGTACCTGGTGGGAAGATCGCTTTCAATCCCTTGCTCGTGTCTGAGTGTTGGGCAAAGATACCGACGAAGCCGTGTGGAGCCCGATTGAGAAATAGTCGTCAGACCATTATCAGACTCCTTCAGAGTGGAAGCGCGTCCGGTCGTCAGATGTTCATCACCCAGCCACCGCTCCACTTCGATAATTATCTCGTTTCAGTCAGCAAATGGGGCCCAGAAGGGTACACTCATCCAAGTCCACCTGTAATCTTTTGTCGTACAGGAAGAGGCGCAAAGCTCGACGAGCTCATAAGAAGTCTTAGGAGGTTCATCCCTCTGGAACATTCGACCTGGCTCAGTGGACACTCCATTGGGGAATGGACCATCTCGGTCGTGGACTGACTTCCGGCGACCCTGCCTGATTGATGGAGAAACGGAGACGTGCCGCAGGGGGATGTGGAGAGGCCACCATGAAAACCAGAGATGAGCTCTACCAAGACATGGATAATCAAAGTGCCGGATGGGCCATTAGAATCTGTTGTCTCATTTAGGGTTGCAGTCGTCACACTGATTAAAGGGACTGCAGAGTCACGGCTCATCTTTCACCTGACCCTCCATCGCTTTCAATGGTAGATATAGATGGCTCTTTCCGAGAGCAGGCAGGGTTCAGCGCAAAGTGAACACCAGCTCGTCCTGTCTCTCACATTTCCGCTCACATGCTTGCCAAGACACATGTAATTCCAGCGCGCTTATCACATTTCAGGCTCGGTCTCCCTTCTTTCCCGGTCTCGTAGACATATTGCCATATATACAGAGGAAGGACACACTCTCTAGTAAGTAATCATCACATTGCGGTCAAGCATTTTTGTTAACATCATGCAGGCGCCGACATGGCCGCGACTAGAGTCTTCAACATCGGCGAGCTCGCGGAAGCGATCCTCGTCCAGCTCCCGACCAAGGACCTCTTGCTCGCCCAAAGAGTCTCTAAAGCCTTCAAACACACTATCGACACTTCGAGGCCGATCCAGAAAGCACTCTTCTTCCTGCCAGGAGATTGGACCGACCCAAACGTACACGACGACTTCACGATAGATGGCGAGAGTGCATCCTGGATGTTTCTTGGTGCGAACTATCAATCGTCGATCAGGCAGACTGGAATAGCCATGAACCCACTTCTGATCAGAGCCATAAGAATGCACACTCTCGCCGAATGGCCCCATACAGAAGGCTGCGGCCAGTTCCCCAACATGCTCAAGGCTCGACTCACCAGGTCAACCACAGAAGCTTCTTGTCGACGCATGTTCCTGAGTCAACCGCCAATGGAATTCCAAAGCACTGCTATTGATCTGCGATGGCCAGGCGAAGTTTCGTTCTACGAGTACGAAGGACCAAGGGACAGGAAGAAAAGACGCATGGGTTTTGGAGGAGGTCGGACTTTTGGCCAGCTGCTGGACGCGATGCAAGCCTGGGTCCAGAAGAGCTATCCTACCAAAGAGGTCGTGCTGTCGATGGCGAGATGGCCATTCTGTCTCGCCACTGCTGAGCCCTATGAAGACACGTGGTGATCATCACGGCAGAAAAGATACATCTACTGAAAGACTACAGACCGATACGAGGGAAAAGCTTGGGTATGACGAGCTTGGTATACCAATAAGAAAAGAGGCTCTGGCGGAAGACCCGAAATCACTTCATATCATCAAACCGTGTCAGCGAGCAGCATGCATCAATAGCAAACGACCTCGGGGAGAGTGAGCTTCTACAACCAGACTATCCATATTGATGCAAAAGTAAATGCAATTCACTACTATAAACACATCTGTCTGGGTATCATCACCCATCTTTAGGCCTCTTCATCGTAAGGACAGTCATGAAGCATATGATATCTTTTCCCAAATCAACAACGCAATGTCCATGGTATTCCAGCCGACCCTAGCCCGTAGTATTGATCGGAATGCAAAATTTTTGATTCTTCCGTTTCAAGTCATTAATCCATCACGTATCTGTACACTGTTTTAGAAAGAGCAATCTAAGCAAGGAGAGCTGCGATGACAGCAATGGCGCCAAGTCCGCTAATTGAGGTCTTGGTGCCGGCGCCTGTGTAAGGCACGATTGATTTGGTGGGCTGAAAGGGAATATATGTTGTCCCGAAGCCCGATGAGCTGCCGCCGACAGGCCCAACTGGGCCGGGCGCAGAGCTTGTCGTTGGATATGGAGCAGGCGCGGGAGCAGTGGCAGGTGTGGTGGGACCTGCTACACTGCTTCCAGCTGGAGGTGGTGTGCCGTAGCCAAGGCCAGGAACAGTCTGTGTGCTGCCACTCTGAGTGACTGTGTAAGTGGTGATTTGAACTTGGGGCACAGTGACTGTGGTAACGACTGAAGCCGAAGAGTATGTGATAGTTGTGCATGGGACTGCTGGCGGCGATGTGACTGCTGCTGAAGATATTGGTGAGCCCTCAGTGCTGCTTGGCGCGGACACGACTGGAGGAACGGAAGTGGCAATGGCGTAAGTCGAGGTCTGTACGGTTGCAGGGCAGTTGGTGACTTCTGGTCCGCACGACGTAATGGTAGATACGACCGTGCTGTATTGAGTGACAGTCTTCGGCGAGCTGGGTGTCGAAGTTGGTGGCGAGTAGCCAGTCGCAGGTACGATAGTGCTAGGGCAACCAGTAATGATCGCAGGGTTCTCTGGAATGTACTTAGCGCAGATACCCATCAAGTAGCCTGCACCACTGTTCGTAGCATCGTTGCTGTCAGACCAAGCACTCAAGCAATTGTAGACCTTCGTCATGAAGTCGCTGTTCTTGCAGAAGCACTCATAGTCCGAGTTGTCCTTGCAGCCAGAAAGATACAGCCAAGTGTTCAAGCACTTTGGAAGGACATCAGGCCCTTGTGGAACTGGTGTAGACTCAGCAGGAGTCTCAGTTGCAGTGACAGGGCAGACAGTGGTTGAAACGGCGACAGTCTGCGTGACTACGTAAGTGCCTCCAGTGCTGGCTGGGCAGTTGGTCACTTCTGGAGCGCAGCTTGTGATGGTCTGCAGAGTAGTGCTGTAGACCGTGCTAGTCGTGTATGAAGGAATGCCAGAGCTAGTAGTGACGGCGTTGACCTCAGTCGAGCTCGAACTGGAGCTGCCGTAGCCAGGAATGCCTTGAGTAGACGAGTTGCCATATCCTGGAATTGTCCATGCCGAACTTGGAGCAGCTGAGGTAGTGATCGGGGATGATTCGGTGCTGCTAGGAGTGGTCTCGTATCCAGGTGCAGTAACGCTTGAGGTCTCGTAGCCTGGCGGTGTTGGGGCGCTTGAAGTGTCGTAGCTGAACGAGACGGGCGAGCTCTCTGTGCTGTTTGAGGCCGGAGCAGACGGCGTAGAGGTCTCGTAGCCTGGCGCGGTTGGCTGTGTTGTGCTCCCGTACCCTGGAACGCCTTCCGTCGAGCTAGTCTCAGCGGCGGAGACGGATGTGCTAGTCGTGTAGACCTCAGGTGTCGAGTAGCTGCTGACGGCGGCAGAAGTGCTCGAATAGCTTGGCACTGAGCTTGAAGCAGAGCCACAATTGAAGCCTATACTGTGGACGCCGATATTGCATCCTTTCCCCTTTGAATCACCGGCAGGCTTGAACGTGACGCTTTTAGCACCACCACATTGAGAGTTCTTGATCACGGAACCGCTCTTGCTGCATGAGTGGGTTTCTTTGCAAGCAGATCCGTCGGGCATCTCGTAGTGGCATTCGATATCCGCGTCCTGGTCTGCAGAGACTTCATATTCGTCGATCGACATCTTGTCGCTTCCATCGCATCCGATCGATGGCTCGTCGTCAAGATTGGAAGTAATACATTTGCTCTGGAATGTTCGCTTGGAAAGAAGATCCCGCTTGCCGAAGCTGTTCGAGCAAGACCAGCCAGAAAATGTGTTGCTGCCGTAATTACTGAAGGACCCCGAGTTGAGGCCAGACCAGTTGTACCCGCTCGACTGCTCATTGGAACACTGGTTATCCGTGTTGTCTGGAGTCGAATAAGGAGATCCTCCGCCCCAGCCGCCGCCATATCCCCCACCACTGTGGCCACCAAAGGCAGCGACATGCTGAACAGCAAGGCCTGTAACAGCCAGAGCCGCGAAAGTAGAATGCATGTTGACTTTACCGAATCCCAGATTAAGGTATGAGTCTATGCCAACGTAGACAATGCTAAGTAGTGTTGAGTTTTAACGAATGCTTGAGCGGCAGAAACGAATGAGCCTGCTCTTTGAGGATGTAAGAACTCTTGAACCCGGAGGAAATAGTACGAAACGAGAAGTCTGAAATCTGACAGGCAGCAAGGAAGGACAGGTGAACAGCACCTTTGTATGCGTCCGCGTAGGGAGGCTTTCCCATCGAAACAACACGCCTATAGAAGTCAGTGCTCCACCACTGAGCGCTTGCAGATGTCTCTTCCTGCAGGCGGACACCATTGTTTGACGCTGAATCTATGCATAGAAGGTCTGTGCTAGGTGTCATGGGTGAGAGAAAGGGAAGCACGGCCGCCAGCCGAGTTTGAGAGGTCCGATGTGGCGTCTAAGAATTCCTGTTTGGGAGGCCATGGACAATCCTCATGCAGGTACCCGTCAGACGCTCCTGTTTCAAGATGTTAAGGCTCCGGAACCGATGCCCGTTTGGCTACTGCTGCGACTCAACGTGTGGATCTGCTCGTGCGAATCGAAAACGCTTGCCACAGAGTCTCGATTCTGTCGGCCTGACCAAGATTCAAAGAAGTATTCTTTTGTGAGGTTGGTCTCTTCTGAGGGTGTCTGCTTGTCGCAGAAGCGCTCTGCCCAAAATAGAGACTTGACATTTTGGAACGGTGCTTCCATCTTTGGAGTAATGGCCATACGAGTGGCCCCGATGCGTCCGATGTTTGTGCACTGTAGGACAAGCGCTGGCCTTACAGAGTCTGCTCCAGGCTTGACCGTCCTTGGGTATCCATGAAGGCCGGAGCTCATTGGACGCGCTGCACTGGTGGCGCAAGCGCTTCTGCTAGGTTTCACGTTCTGCGCTCCCCTCCAATCGACCCGACGTGACCTCCCTAAGTTCCTGCGTAGTGCATACAGGATTCAGGTCCGCTAAGAAGCAGAGTGAGTCTGGGGTGTCCACTTGTTGAGATGGAAGATGGGAAGGCGACGCGATTTGTGGATTGAATGCGGAGGATCTCGCCAAGGATTCACTCGCTGGTCTCTTCAGGTCCGTGCGGTGGAACTTCTCCTTCCAGAAACTGGGACGCTGAAGACCTGCGACAATAGCATGTGATGAAGGCTTTGGCGGTCTCCTGTCCGGTGCTTCTCAACGCGGAAGCAGAGTCTACTGCCTCACGAGCGCGGCTTCAGGACTCCGATATGCCAGCCTTTAGGAGACGAACACGAACGTACGCGAACACACGCGATCGAGAACGTATCCGGAGCCACTGCTGCGCTGATGGTAAGCGATACAGCGGCCTTAGACGAGTCTGGTTCTGAAGTCCTCGGGTGCTACCTTTCTTTAGCACCGGAAGACAGATGGTTCGGAAGGAGAAGTTCTTCGGGAACAGAGACATGCCATCGATATCCTCCGCCCGCTTGACTCGATACGAGCGACGCAGCATTGTCCACGAGAGAGCGGCTTGATCTCAATATCGCGTGCTTATGGAGATCGCGCAGTGCATGCAGCCGCCGAGGATCTCGTCGATGCCATAGCAGCCTCAGGCGCTTATGTCGAATTCACGCACGATGACCGCCAGCCAAGGATTGGGGGCAATATGATCTGCTCACTCAATAGCGCCTGCTCTTGCAAGATGTCTCAGTCAGATGATATGCGCATCAAGCACTATTGTTTCAATACCGGACCAATGTATGCCACACCACGCAGCAGAAGCTCTCGAGGCTACCATCGCCAGTCTTGACGAGCAGTCCATTATGACTTGCAACAAGAGGCGGAAGGCGGTCACAACTTGGAAGTTCTGCTTGGAGAACGATCCATATCCTCTGTAATCTAAGTCCATGGATTTGGAGTTGCTTCGGCAAGGCGACTTGGCATTGGCATGACTTGCACATGACTGCAGTTGATGCTGCGCAGCTTCAGGCCACGATGAGCCGTGGCGTCGACTCTCGGAACCCTACTATGGCCTTGGATGACAAGATCTACCTGACTGTGCTAGTTCACGATAGGCACCATATGGCTCAACACGTGCGGTGTTCGCTCATCACGTTGTAAACACGCTTACCCTGACCCATCATGAACATTGAGACCTAAGGTAGGGCAAAACTCCGTCAGCTGACAAGATGATGACTGGATGGAGTTCGGTAAGGCATGTTCTTCCGATCATCAATCAATCGGAATGTGTTTGCAATTCTGTTGCCCACAGTTCACCAGAATGAGGAGTGTTGCGACCTTACAAATCGCAAGAATGACCTACATATTGACTTTGACCGGCAAGAGTCTCAACTTAGTCACCTCAGCCGCATCGCGCCGAGCAATGTACCAATTGGGACAGATTTTCACGGCCGAGAATTGAAATCACCGCGACCGGACTTGCTCAAAAGAATGCTGCTCAGCCTTACCGCCGCGCGAGCTCGTTCGCCAAGAACCTGTTGTCGTGGTAGAAATCGCAGAAACGATCAACATGGACCTGGCACCACTTTCGCAGCATCACACACGACTTGAATTATTACCTACAGCTTTGGACCAGAAAGCTGAAGCACATCCAGAGAAAATATGGGCCTCAATTCCGATCGACTCGAATGGTCTCTTTAAGGGCTTTCAGGAGATCAAATGGCGAACTGCTGCAGACGCGTACAATCGTGCGGCGTGGTGACTCTTTCTTCTTCGAAGCAATACTGTTACTTCAAGCTGAATCTTATCAGGTCCTTCGACAATACAGTTAAGCCAGCGCCTGCAGGCACATTTCCAACAGTAGCTTATTTAGGTCCGCCAGACCTTCGCTACTTCTTCCTGACCGTGGCACTTGTCAAGCTGGGCTACAAGGTATTGGGCACCACCACTCAGGACATCCTGGCTAGGCTAACAATTTCAGGTGCTCTTGATGCAACCTTCGGTATCGGTCGGGGGCCAGCTCAATCTGCTGGACAAAACCGATTGCCAAAAGATCATCTACGGAGACTCAATCACCAAGCCACTCGAAGCGATCCTCGCAGCTCGAAGACAAATCCAAGTCTTTCAATCTCCTTCGCTTCAAGAGCTCATGTCCGAAGACGTCTTCGTTCCAACCTATCCTTTCAACCACACCCCAGAGTCCTACCTCAACAACCCTCTGATGATCATCCACACCTCTGGATCAACAGGTCTTCCCAAACCAGTAGTCCTTAGCTTCGGCTTCTTAGCCGTCAACATCCTAAATCTTGACCTCCCCTATCTCGACAGCCAACCTAATAACTGGCAATGCATCCGCGACTGCAAGCGCTTCTACATCGGCTTCCCTATCGCTCACGCAGGAGGCATTCACGTTGGTCTCATAGCATCAGCCTACAACGACGTCACAATCGTTATGGTCCAAGGCTTCTCACTCAGCGGCGAGATCTTCAAAGACGTAATCAAATACGGTGGTGCACGCGGAGCACTCACCATGCCACGCGTGTTAATCGAAGTCGCAAAATCCGAGTCCGCGATGCAAGAAATTCGAAAAATGGATTTCGTGTTGTGGGCAGGTGGTCATATCCCGAAATCTGTTGGTGATTCTATCTCGAAACTTACTCGTCTTGCTTCTTCTTGGGGAACTACGGAATCTGGATCTCATGTGCTCCATTTGAATAAACCTGAGGATTGGGAGTATAACCATTTCAACCCTATTTACAATCACCTACGATTCACCCCGGCGGATGACGCTGGGACGCTTTTTGAGGTGTCTGCGGTCAAGAATCCTGATGTGAGGTTACGACACTATCAAAAGATCTTCTGGGCTTTTCCGGATGAGGAGGAATGGTGGTTTGGTGATCTTTGGAGTCGACATCCTGATTCTAGTAAGAAGAATTTGTGGAGATATGAGGGTAGGAGGGATGACATGATCATTCTGGATTCCGGGCATAATTTCCACCCTGCGTTCTATTTGAGAGAGATTTTATTGAAGGATTCGAGAGTGGCGAATGCCGTTATTTTGGGCACTGGAAAGTCTAGTCTGGCTGTGATCTTGGAGGTGCGAGATGGGGAAAGCAGAAATCCGGAAGAGTACTGGGATCTAGCAAAGATGGTGAATGAGAGATCAACGACGATGGCTCAGATTCCCGCGGGCAATGTCATCGTTGCGAGTCCTGAGAAGATTTTACCAAAAGGCGCCAAGGGCGATGTGGTGCCAAAATTGGCAGAGAAGCTGTACGAGGAAGAGTTGTCTAATATTTGGGTCTGAAGTGAGAAGGTTGGGAGTCAAGATGGCCTGCGACCAGACGTTCTGCTCGAAGTTTCGAAGATATATCTAGAATCGAGGGCCTATCTTTGCCCAGACAAGATAGACGAGATCCCAGGACTTGCACACTTAGAGGTACAGGGCAGACTGCTACTCTGCTTTAGAGATTGGTTACATCGTCGTAAGACTTAACATAGAGCGCTCACACTCTGCCTATTCCTGCTCAGCAAGCCTCGTGTTGACAGCTACGCTCCCAAATCCACGCTCAGCCGCAGCCTCTGTTGGAGCAGCTACGCCAGATCCCGCAGGACCACTTCCGCCAACGGTTCCTGTTGGGAATGGAGGCTCCGGAGCGGCTCCACCCCCCAGACTAGGTCCGCCTGTTGGCTGTGGCAAACCTCCGCTGGGACCCGCGACACCAGGCGAGGGAGCGCTAGGAAGGCTTCCACTTGGGGCTGCTGCACCTTCTTTCTTCCCTCCGTGTCTTCCAAAATCAGATGATCCAGTAGGCGAAGCACTTCCGGCTCCAAAGCCACCCGTGGGAAGTGACAAGCTTGGCACAGCTCCAGATCCGCCGCCGAGACCAGTAGGAGCAGCAATACCTGAAATCCCGCCTAAGCCACCCAGGCCTCCCTCTGAGCCTGATCCAGAGCCCAAGCCGGTTGGAGCTGCAATACCAGATTCACCGCCGAAGCCACCCGTCGGCAACGAAATGCTTGGGAAGGAGAAGTCGCCGAATTGCGCAGCACGCTTGGCCGGTGCTGTGCCAGTAGGAGGCTTTGGCGGAGCTGTGCCGAATGGTGGATGTGGATGATGCCCGTAGCCGCTTGGATGTGGTGGGTGCGGTGGATGTGTGCCGTTGGGAAAGCCTGGTAATCCTCCTGATGGCAAAGGCGGGAAGCCTCCAGATGGATGTGGCAAGCCTGTTGCTACAGCAATGCCACTAACTGGCGGCGGCGGCGGAGGAGGAAGTGATCCTGTCGGGACAGGATAGATTGGTGCTGTTGGATAGGGTGCCGCTGCGGCAATGGCAGCAAGGCCAGTAAGAACGCCAAAGTGCTTCATGGTTGATATCGTTGGTCGTGCTCGCACGTGTTGTCTGGTAGGACGGATATGCTTGTCGAAAGCTGTGGATAAAGTGAATGAGATGGATGCCAGATCCTATAGAGAACGACGAAGGAAAGGAAAGCACAATGCACAGCACAACCTCAAGCGCAGAGTTGCCATCTCGTCGTGCTGGACCTGAATAATATATACTCAGGAGTGGTTTTGGTATGCGTTCTATCGATACTGCATATTGTCCGGTACATGTGGGCCGAATTGTTGAAGTGTGGTCGCTGTGTTTCAGCCCTGTAGCAGGTAAGTGGACTCTGCTTCTAAGCGGCATATTGGCGACAGCGGACAGGATATGCGCACCAACGAGATACTGAGCCTGTCATTCGACGCAAACCGCTGTGATCAAGCATACATAAGCGTTTCTGGCGCGATTGCTGAATGGAGAGCTGCCTCAAACATTGGTTGCGATGTTTGCTCTGGTTGACGTTTTGAAGCGCGAGGAACAGCCTTGACGCGTAATCTGGGGATACTGCGGATGGCACCATTAACCAGGCTGAGGGCAATATATGGCCGTCAACGATGGTGACGCCGCTCATCTATCGCATGCTTCTGATGTTGATAAGACACGTTCTGGCCCTTTTCTCGACCGGATGAATGCCGCTTGCGTTCGGGACTGCCGATGGCACGACATGTCTGAGCAACAGTGCTTGCCGTCAGAATGATTGCGTGGAAGTAATCTATCGATGTCGCTGGCACAAATTGATGACTTCTGGTGTGCGCTTGGTGAAAAAGGGGGAAGAGCGAGGTCGGAGAAAGAGGCGTGACGCTGATGTCGTCAGCCAACGCGCCTGAAGACGCGTGAACCTCATGCTCCCAACAACATCGGCAACCCTTCCTTCTTGTCGTCCTATCCCATCAGAGCATCCCGCCTCGACTCAAATATTGACACGCTACAGCCAATGTCCGCTTCACTATCACAATGCTTGCTCAAAATCTGATACTTCACCCTCACAAGCGAATGGCTGGCAACACATATCTGGAGCTGGATTAGGATTCACTTTTCAGTTTTCCTGCTGAAGTGCTCACCTAGATTTGTTCCCTCCAATCCGGCACTCCAGGGTAGAGGCGATCGATCTCGTCGAGAACACGACTTCCAATCGCTTGAGCAAGAGGCCCATCGTGACTCTTCTCTTTCTCCTTGAGGCATGCTGGCGAAAAGTCGTAACGATCTTTCATGGACACATTGGTCTCGCTTTCGCCATCGCCTGTCTCGAACCGCCCTCGATCTAGGTAATTCCTCGGAGGCTCTAAGAGGAGCTCGTAGACACTGTCAAGGTCCTACAAGGCGTGACGTGCAACCGCAGGAACATGTGAAGTCCTTGTCTGACTAGAGAAGCTTCGAAGATGCGCCTTTTCAAGATTGGATCAGAAAGACTTCCCGAAGCCGGAAAGTGATACTGCGCCAGTAGCGTAAATATCAGCGACGAGACCAGAAGTGAAATTGAGAGGCATGGCGCTCTGGGCCTTAGAACTAAGAGCTGGTCATTCCAAGTCGTACTATCAGAGACTGCCAGAGGTTTCGCTTGCTTTGAGAAAGCCATTCGCCTCGAATGATCCTTTTGCCTTACAGATCTCCTCTTCGCTGCTGAGCGATGGCCCCTGATGCCGGGATGTCATTTTCACAGCAACTCTTGCTGTATCGCGGAGGCATTCGCCGTGCTGACCGCGGAATTCAAGGCAAGTTCGCGCGTCAATCTCTTGGACGCCTCTCGACCTCACCAACTGATCCGCGCGGATACGGAGATGTCCTTCATGCAAGCGCGCCCTTAGGACGAAATGTGGTCGACCTCGTGTTACGGGCACGGGTCTGCTTGCTGCGTTCACGGACCTCATTTCCTCAAGCTTCAACATCCCAGTCTCCCAAATTAAATTGAGCAGCCCAGAGCCTTCTCCATGCCATGCCCAACAGCATCAGATCCACGACGAACGAACTACATGCTTGCGTCCTGCCATGCCGCGGCCGCACTTGCACCGGAGTATTCTGCTGCTTCGTGATATCGTACAAAGTCTAAGATCGTAAGTCTACTAAATAACCACACCAGATCTGATCAGGAGCCTCTTTTGCGACAGAACACGTTCGCACCATGTGCGCCATCGTCACTACTGAATGATCTGGTCGCAACACGTTCTTTACGATGTCAGCTTCTCCTCGATCATGCTGTCTTTCTTTACTTTTCCTCTCCTGATCGCAGCTACAATAGCCGAAGCCGTCACGATTCCGCCGACGAAACATCAAAAGCTTGTAGGAGAAATTGGAAAAGACGGTCGCAACTTTGCCCATAAAGAATCATTACCATGCGAGAACACGCCTCCTCTCGAGATCAGCTTTCCCGACACAGAAATGCCCATAGCACTCGAATTAGAAGCGCCTGCGCCTGCGCCTGCGCCCAAGACAGAAAAGCATCCCATTCATCACCACCTAAAGACCAAGCGCGAAGACCTCCGACATCATCGCCACCAACAACACCATCAACTCCATCGCACCGAACCACAAGTCCCTCCATACGTCCCTTACTACTGGTTCAACCCCTGCAATCTTCCCGGAGCAATCGACACACCAGATCTAGAATGCGAAGGCGGGAGCTATACAGACTCAAAAACAGAAGACGCTTACGGTATACCGGGCTACTATGAGGACACAAAAGAAGGAGACTTCGATGCTTGGCATTGGGGACCTTGGCAGGATGGAGAAGAGAACAAGTCGGAGAAGATTAGGTATGGATATTATGGATGGACTCAGAGATGTCATCGTACGCGATGGAGTCGGTGGCAGTGTTGGTATGATTTTGGAGGGTGGACGAGCTGGAGTTGGTTGGAATGAGTCGCAAAGTTTTATATGTGTATGGCGTTCGGTCGAGATCAGATCACAGGATGAACAACATGTAGAAATGTCAGCGTTATCTTATGTAGATCTGGAATGATCATGGTTGGAAGTTGAAGGCCAGGCTATGTTGACGCACTTTCCTCAAAAAGTGCTGCTTGGACCCGCTTTCCTTCTCAAGTTAAAGCCAAGTTCAACCTCACCTGCCGTAGAAGTGACGTAAAGTTCATCTAAGCCTTCCAATCCACAGCGACGAAATTCTGCATCTATTGGTGTATCGCTTTTTCTTTCGTTCAAATCGTGCCTCCCATACGCGTCACTTCGCGTTCTCATATACCACATCACCTCGAACCTGCCGCTCATCAGTTACTGGATGGTCTGCTTGGCGGCCATGCGATCGTGCTCATCGATGTCACTAAAAAAATCAAGTCAGTTATGGATACCATCAAATGTTACCCTTTATCACTCACGTCGCTTCCCAAGGATAATTGATCCAGACATCCGGCACCGTCCTGGCAGCCAGATACCGATTCTCATCAACCATATCTTTAGGCAAAGTACCCCTCTTCTGCTTGTCCTTGTTGTGCAGCACGAAGATCGAGAACTTGGTCGTCTCAGCCTCTCTCCCAAGCGTCTTCGCCGCAGCAGCCACATCCTTCTCCAATTCCTTCACGGCATATTCCAGCGTCGTTCTCGTGTCATCAACCTCATCCACGATCAGAATGTTCTTTCCGATCAAGTTCGCGCCTTCTATACTGCTCAAATCAAGCCATTGTGTTCGCGTGACTTTGGTGCCGGGCTTTTCGACTTCGTTGTCGGTTGGGAGTTGTTCGTAGAGAGACAGGCCGATTGCTTGGATGGGGATGTTGGCTGGGCCGGGCTTCTTAAGGAAGGAGCGCAAGATACGTGCTGGTACGTAGCCTCCACCGCCAATGGCAATCATGAGATGGGGTTGGAAGTCATTGAGGATCCGTGGACCAGCGTCTTGACAGAGCTTGTGGATCTAACGTGGTAGCCGTGAGCATTTGCTTAAGACATACAACATGGCGACTTCGCTGCAATTGTGTAATCGAGGCTGCTTGCATGCGCTTCTGTCGGCTGCCGCTTACCTGGTTGTACGTGATATAGACTCTTTCAACGTCGGCCATTTTGACGATGTTATGATTCTGTAGCGTTGTTAGACGTCGTCGCTATTGCGCCGAATAGATTTGATACTGACCTCCAGAGGGAAGAAGCAAGAAAAGAGCTTTGGTGACTGTCAACTTTTTCTCGTGTCTGTCGTCGGGCGTCTCCGAATTCATGGTGGGGTCCAATTCAAGGTTCACGCTAGTGATGCCCCTGCTTTTGCCTTGATCTCTTCGCGATGTCCAACGCGACTTCACTTTCGCGTTTCGTCAACATCGATACATTAACTTGTCGAGGTCTTTGCATCTACGCAATATGGATATATGCCGCATCAAGGTATACGCAGGGCGCATCATAGCATTCTTCGACCCAAAAGAATAGCGACCTGAACATCAAGGCTTTGAGTGCCCTGATCGATGACCATGAATGCCTGGAGGCGCTGTCTCTCGATAGCGAGAAGACGTGAGCTGCTGCTCCAGGAATGGGATCAACGGACTGAGCACATCGACAATCAAGCATTGAAGCAAAGCGACGGCCAGAGTTTTCCCCTCCCGTCGGGCTGAGAAACTGTCAATGGGGTCGCATGCAGTGCTTAAACCATCGACACGCCGCAATCAATTTAGTCGATTTTCAATCATGATCTGGCATCTACCTGGCCGGCTCACTGAGGACGCTGTTCAGAGGTACTCGCCACACGGCCACCTTGCAGACATTTAGCTTCCAAAAGGAATCACGTTCATCTCTCGAACATCGCGATTTCGTCCGTGGTCGAGACCGATGATCTGCCAATTTATCTGGTCAGTCTCTCGCAAGTCATGGCACCTCGCCTTACAGGCGCCATACAAGGCATTCTAGTCAAGAACACTGGCCCTCAAGTGTTTGCGCAGCGATGGAGCACCATACTTAGTACCTGCTGGTGGATCGGGGACAACATATGCTAGACCGCTCGCGATTCCTCGTCACCCGGACTTGGACCGACATATCAGCGGGACGATCAAGAGGAGAAGGCAAACCGCCGGAAGCAGTATCAAGTCTACAAGCGGCCGCAGCATGCAGCCTGTTGTTATGTCTCGCAAGTCATGCTTGCGGATGTCATGATGCTTGATGAGTACGCGGCACTGCACTTGCATGGGCACTTCTGGTCGACGGAAGTCCTACCCCAGATCCAATGTCTGCGCTACCAGAGCGGGAAAACTCTGGGCAAAGCGCTCTCCAACAATCCGCACCACCTACTTTGTGCCTCACAACAACCCTGCTCTTCTTCCTACTGGTCAAGTGTTGAGCGCATGTGGCTTCAATCATCGCAGCAATGCTGCCGAAGATGGACATTAGCGCCGGGGCTGCAAGCGCAAGCAGACGATGCTACGGCGATCACAATGAAAGACCACTGCCACCTGTCTGGCCGTCCTATCCTCCCTGTTGTGAATGCAGCCGTCTCACGATTGCTGCCGCATTAGACATTTGATGGATTGTGGTCATCATACTTCCTGCCGCCGCGTCGGGGGTCGATCAATCGAGCTTCGATGGTGCCGATTTCTCTGCGGGAGCTGGTCGAAGTCATACGTTATTCATGCGTTGTTTCACAGGCAAGGCAATGGTCAAGGACGGAGCCTTCGCGTTCCGATGGCATGGTTGATGCTGGCGCTGAGTTTCAGTAGCTCCCAAACTCGCAATGCTGAATAAAGCTTGGCAATGACCACGTCTTCGGTCAAAAGTGCTCCGACCTGCACAACCATCGTGAGACAAATTTGGATGTCAGACTAGGGACAAGGAGTACCTCGCTGATGGACGAACTTCGGCCTGACTTGGTTCATGATGAAAGTTACCTTCCTGAATCCAAGGTTCAGGATTGTAATTGCTCAGGCCTCAACTTCGACGGTCTATCTGGGGCCCGCTGCTTCACTAGCACAGGCATCGAACTTGCTTCGACTCACCGCAAAAGCGTCCGCCTCGTACGCTTGTCAAGCACTACCAGAAACGCAGCTTGCGCAGGTGTACCAATTGCAATAGGCTTCATCAGCATCACTAAGCTCGTAACGGTAGAGTTGACTCAACCTGGTCAATCAAGTCGCTCATGCTAAAGATGATTTAGACATGCTGCTGAAGTACGGTCAATGCCATAGACCGGGAGCTGATCATCAGCCTTGAGAGACTGGCTGCGAGGCCATCTCAAATTTTGGAAAGGGCTGTCCGTGGCACGTTGCGATTCACTGGAAAGCAGAGCGTTGCCGTCTGTCGAAGAAGACCACAAATGAAAGCTGTGAAACTCCAGCAGTAGAGGTTCCTGGAACAGACGCCAGCATTGACGACACATGGCTAAGCAAGCACAACGGAAGGCACGTTTCTGACATTGCCGAGACGAAGCAATTACTGGAGCGCGTATGCGAGGCCGTCTGCGCCGATCAGTCGATATGCCGTGCTTTGCTCGGGCGATCGTTCTTCGTTGACCTCGACCGGATCGCGACCAGTGTGCGATGTCCGCATGCGACTTTCTCGAGCATGTCGACCGGTCCATTCTTGCATGCACCCTTTCTCGACAATCAATGGCCTGGTCTGCCGTTTGTGTAAGTTCGCAGTCTCGGGGCGATAATTGACGAGCGGAAGCAGGAATGAAAGCCTATCCCGACCTCCATGCTATACCAAGCCCAAAGAAGTGCTCCGGTCTAGCATCGACAACGATGGTAATGAAATTGTGCAGGAGGGAGTTTTAGCTATCGCACGTGGCTTGGCTCTAATGAATTCCAGATGCTTACAAGCTATTGTGCCGACGACTAATGCAGGTCAATTCATATTCAATACCGATGGCTTCAACCAGTCTGATCACTATTCCTCAGTGGCCGCGATTCCTGCCAGCAATGAGCCGTTGCGGATGGCGGTCATGAGGTGTCCCAAATCGACACTATTCTATGCTGGAGGGTAAGTGGAGGGCTTGTCGCAGTCCTCCTTTCCAGAAGGATCTTGGAACAAACCTGTCGGCGAACTTCACCTCTTTCTTGATACTGAACGATGATCGAGCCACAACCACGCGAGGTTCACGTGTTGGGAGGATGCGTTCGAATCTTGGAAATGGATGTGGGCTATGGCTTGAAGGCTTGCGCCTCTAGCTTCGCAACCTGTTGGAATCTCGCGGCTGCGCTCAACTGATGGTTGCCTACTCAATCCGCTACCATTTCCACTGAGCTGAGATTCAGTTCACATCGGGAGGGGAGGCACCAGAAGCACTCTGTTCGCAAATTCCGGTCAACTCCTTACGCCAGAGTTGCAAGCTCGTAAATGAGATCACGGAGCTTGTACTTGTTGAGTGGATCACTCAAGTGGTTCCAAAGTGGAAGCAGCGTGATGTCCTTCCATCCTTGGCTCCAGTACGGGACGCCTCCAGCTACACGATGGGGCGCGGTCTCTGCAGCTTAGCAACCCTGGTCCGTCGTGGCTGCGGCTGCTCCACAAGACGTCTCGGCCTCCGTTGAAGGCTTGGAATAAGCTCGCCACGCAAACGATTTCACGAACATGCGATTCGGAAGCTGACCTCCAGAGAACACGAAGCTGTGGCGAATGAATCATGCTGTATGCCTGCAGTCTCCTGCAAGATCTTGCTCAGTCGTCTCAAGTGACCCACCCACTTCAGTGCGTCCGCGGCCTCTTCCTCTGTGACAGCTGCACTACCCGGCGCCTACTCCGCCGTCGAGCTTCAGCGCATGCGCTTCGCTTGGTCGATCCGATTTCCATAGGACTCCAGACCACGTCCAGCAGCACAAGACGCATGTTCAAGTTCCGCATATGCAATCACGATGAGACAACACGCGAGCAATCGAGTTGACGCCGCTTGTACATCGATGATCTCGAAGACGCGCGCTTGCATCTGGTTGAGGACCGGAGTCGTAATGTTTCTTCTACAGTAGAATACAGAGATACAAAACGGAAAATATGGTAAGGATGTTTCTCTCATCAATTGGTTTAGAATCATGAGCATTGATTCGCTCGACGATGTCTCAGCGTCTTCACAAGCTTCATCCAATTTGTGGCTTTGCAGGTGATTGCTTCATGAGAATTTCAGGCAAAGTGCTGATGCTGGCGTTGGCGAGGTCAACCAGAGTCAAACAGCATGTCTTGATTGCATCTCATCCATACTTCCCGCGGATGCCTCAGGCGTACGAATCATGGTGCCTTGAGCACAGCGGATGCCACGGATAAGCTTGCATAATCGATAGCTTGGTGTGCATCGAGTTTGATAGCATGTCAAAGGCTAACGCCCCTGTGGTTGTGATTGCTGCTCGCTAGTTGGTGCATCTTGAAATCGCGAGAAGGAGGTTTGTCCCACAACAGCTTAGCGCTTCATACGAACGTGCAGAGAATTCGAGGAAGCTTTTGATCTTTCCTACTAATGGAGAGACTACTGCAAAGCATCGTATGGGCCCACACAAAGCAAGCCACGGCAAAGACGCCAGGCCTCGTGGCCTAGACTCCATTTCGGTCCTGCAAGCTGTCGCTCACCAGTCTCTCTGTGACGTGGTCCTGGCAAGTCTCAGAAGTCTAGGGAAGATTGGTGCGGCGCTTTGCATGAGCTGCCAACACTCCTTTCTGCCTGCAGACCAGCGTCTAAGCAAGCTTGGATAGTGGCACAGCAACACAGACCACGACTTTGCACCCGAGCGTGCTTCATCGATCCTGCCAGAGCTTTCCAACGCAGCGCTTCGATGTACTTTATTGACACGTGATTGCAGAGCTTGGTCCTCTGGTTTGCAACGGCCTTGGAATGTGTCTCGGATCTCCTGCTGGGGTCAGCTTTTTTCGGGCTGACGTTGAAGGAGACGTTGCCGCTATCCACAGCTGAGATGAAGATGGCTCCCGACGGCTCAAGACAGGACGGCGCAGCATCGTACGTGAGGCGAAAGCAAAGAAGCCATCTGTTCTGATCAATATTTGATGGCAGCACATGATCTACAACCGTCAGCGCCCGCAATCTTGTTCATCTTACTAGCATACCGAATGAGAAAGGCAGCCAATCCTGCGCAGCGACTAGCATTTCGATGTACACCCGTTGATCTCCCAGGTCTCTGACCTATCAACGCGAGGACAGGGCATCACTCTGATGCAGGCCACCGTTGTTCTACGAGACGCGAGACCGAAGGGTAGCGACACAAGCGAAACCACAGGGACAGATTTGCACCCGGAACAGTGTTTCCATTCCGGCCTGCTTGCATCACCAGCGATCGCGCTCAACAGAGTCGACTGCATGAGGCTGGGGCCCTGCACACGTCTCTCGCAGTAGCACAAGAGGATGTACCGAGCAGGACTGGGGCGTTTCTGGCCACGAATAATAACACCGACCAATCAGCCGCAGATTGGTGTCATTCTTGTAAAGTGCAGATGTGGATAAGGTTCAAACGCAGAAAGTCAGAAAGGTCTTGCCAAGTGCTGACGATGGACGGACGCTAGTGTTCCCACGGCCGATCTTCTGGAAGTGAGCAATTTTTCTAAGCTTGTCTCTTCCTGGCCACAGCCTGCGCCTACGGGAGCTGAGGCTAGTCCACCGGGCGGTACGAAAGCTCGTGCCTCTTGTTACGAATAGCCTGAGGCTTCGTTGATTGGTCCGCTGATCATTCCTTGTTGTCGCTTAGCAGGAGGCCATCTGCCAGAGACCAGGTCTCATCCAATCAAGCTGCTCCTTGCTGAATGCCTCAAGCGCTGCTCCCAGCCAAACTCGCCCTACACCACCAAACCGCTGGACGAGAGCCTGCGACAAGAGGCGCCTGTGCCGCACATCTTACCCTCCCAAGGCAGTGAATCAAAGGGAGACTGCTGCCGACCGACCCGCAGTGGCTCGTGTGGTTGGAAACGGGCTAGAGTGAGTCCTTTGAAGGCAGCGGCATCTCTGAACGACCGAAAGGACCGTGCGCTCGGTCTTTGTTCAATCTGTTGGTGGATGCGTGCAGGCGGGTCAGGAGTGGCGTTGACCACCTCATTCGATGGACCACTGACACGCAAGCAAATCGCCAGGGATCAGGTAACGCCTAGCGGTTACCCATGAGCTACGGATCCTTTGAGCCAAGCTCGCCCGCGAAAAAATAGGCAGCATCAGAGTTGCGCTAGTCCATGCGACCGTCATGACCTGGTCGTGCAGGACGCTAGCAAAGTGCGAGCCATGTAGCCCAGGGATCTTTGCCGCTAACGTCGACTTTGGAGATGGGGATGTGTCGTTTTGACAGCAGACAAGACTCACCCATGGAGATGTCCGCCTCCCAAAGGCTGTGATGAATACTTCTTATGCACCTTGTCCTCTATCCAGCCCATCACCTCTCGTCATCCGGCCTTAGACTCCAATCCTTCCTAATAACAGAACGTTGTTCCGTCTTGACTGGGATACGCAGCCTTTATCACATCGACTATCGCCCCGCCATTGCCTTCGCTACATCATCAGGACGCTACGGCCTTTCGACTTCAACAACCATTGTCGCTGCTTGATCGCCTCACCTTTCAGCTGCAACATTCTCTTGTCAACAGCACGACGTTCCTTTGACACAGTTTATCAACCAGCAACTGTCAACCCGTGGAGTTCTTGACTGCGGACCTTTGCTGTTGCTGCTTGCTTCTCTCGGAATCTACCATTGGACCTGTTCATTTCTTGGCATCTCTCATGAGTGTTTGCAGCTTCTAACTTGTCCCGGATCCTATTGGACGGAAGCCTTTTGCAGGTCGACGATGCTTCCCACTCCTCCCCCTTCACCAACATCATCTGGACTATGCAACCCAGAGGACAGGATTGGCCAGGTGCTCGCTGGTAGCGTTCAATTGACCGGAATTCTTGGAGTTGGAGCTTATGGCACTGTCTACAAGGCGCGAGACGTCGTTACTGATGTTCAGTATGCCGTCAAGGCCTTGAACAAGCTTGGCCTCGATCCAAGACAGCGAAAGTTCCAGGATCGTGAGATTCAGTTGCACTATGCCGCGAGCCAGCACCCGAATGTGGTTTCCTTGGTGAAGATTCTGGACGCTGTCGATTGCACTTACGTTGTGATTGAGTACTGTCCGGAAGGCGACCTCTTCTCCAAGATTACCGAGGAAGGCCACTACATTGGAGACGACTTCAAGGCCAAGCAGGTGTTCCTACAGATTCTTGCCGCAGTTGAGCATTGTCACGCCAGAGGAATCTACCACCGGGACCTGAAGCCTGAGAATGTCCTGGTCACTGACAATGGATGGACTGCCAAGCTCGCAGACTTTGGACTTGCCACTCAGGATCGCATAACTTCAGACTTTGGATGCGGATCAACTTTCTACATGTCACCAGGTAGGTCATATCATTCGCCATTTGGTGAAAACGTTCACTGACGCAGAGACCAGAGTGCCAGCAATCCAACCCGAAGCCATATGCATGCTATGCATCTGCACCCAACGATGTCTGGTCTCTTGGTGTAATTCTGGCCAACCTTACTTGTGGCCGCAATCCATGGAAGAGAGCCTCTATGGACGATTCTACTTTCCGGGCTTTCATGAAGGACCGAAACTTCTTGCAGACCATTCTTCCTATCTCAGATGACCTCAACTGCATCTTGCAGCGAGTGTTCGAGATCAACCCACAGCGAAGGATTACCATTGGAGAACTGCGAGATTTGATCATGCGCTGCCCACGCCTGACAACCCAAGGATCTTCCAACCCATCTTCGGCACCACCAACTCCTCCCTACAGCCCAGTCGAGAAGCCGATGGACTCGCCTTTGGCTATTGTGAACGGAGCATACGAGCCAGTGCCAACGTTGAATCTCCCGGCCCAGCAATACCCATCACCTACACCCAGTCCAGATTTTTCACAACAACACATGCTTTTCACACCTCCCGCCTCTGGACACTGCACACCTCAACCAACCCTTTATACGTCACCACCTAAGTCAGTGGCACCACCTGTCTTCTCTGGCCAGTTCTTTGGAAACTTCCCAGACTTTCGACGATGTGGCCAGCAAATGTTCGCCAACTTCGCGATGCCCAGTCACGCCTGGGGCGCTACCTTTTAAAGGACGGACCACCGGCTTCGATCTACTACCTTTAATGCTTTCTTCCATTCGGATGTTTATATTGGCCAAACCACTTCCACGCACGGCGTTGATGATGACGACATGAATACCAGGACCTGAGCGATATTGAAAGCGTTGCTGTCTGTTACGCCTGCGGAAAAGGAACTTGTAAAGATACCCCAAGCTGTTTTTTGTTTTGTCTTGTTTGCTTCAAGCGATGTATCTGGGAGGAAGAATTTGTTTCATTGGAGTTTACCCAAAGGAAAATGGAATGTGAGCCTCAGCAAGGCCACTGGCTCTGGAGAGCTTGATAGAGAAGGAAAGCCAGGCATTCACCGGCGCATGGAACGATGACTATGAGTCTAGATGATGGGAATTGTACTACGAAACCAAAGAAAGGTTACCATCTTCACAATGGATTGGCCAAATATACCGATATACGCTGTACAATACTCTTGCTGTCACCGGCACGAAGCTTTTTCAAAGCCTCACACATCTTGACTTCCAATTTCCTACGATTTATCTCTCACAAGGATTTGACATGAATCAGTAATTGCCAACAACTCGCAACCTCTATTCACGTCCCAGATCGGACACAATCACCGAAACTTTGCCCAATTCCCCTTGGCCGTTGCATTGACTTGCCTGCTCATACTGGGATTCTAACAACCAAGTGCTATTTCAGTGCGAACCCCATAGGAATGCGTGCTCGACTCAGAAAATCTTCCAACTCCATGGATGGCATGAAGTCTGGAGTCAGTCGACTGTGACAGGGCAATTGATGCCGATCGTGTGATTTCGCCAGCCGTACATGCATCCGCTACATTTTGCGAAAGACGAGGCGAGCGAGCGGAAGCTCTGTCTGACTCTGACGCACTTCCTTGCTCCCATAGCAAAGGCAGCCAACCGCAGTCGAGAGGCCTCCTGCACTTCGCCCCGGTACCACAATCCAAGCTGCAGGACCAAGGCTTGAGGCTCTTCACACACATGCACAGCTGTGGCGGGGATCTGTGCTTCGCTGTGTGCAGCACGTGGAAATAATGTCCAAGGAGGCCGCACCAGCACCAGCATCCACTCCCACTGCCGGTGTCTTGGACCTTCGTGTTCCTATTCGCCCCTGGACTTCCTTGCCGCTTGCGATACGCCGATATGCGCGCGACTGTCCGGCGTGAGGTTGAGCACTTGGCGCCTTACCGTGGTGGTTGGTCCTGCAAAGCGATGATCATGAACGCACGACGACGAGACGGAGGTGTGATGGTCCAGCCCCCAGTGAGAGTATGGCGGCTTCTGAGGCGAAGCGAATGATCTACCTGGTGTAGAAGGATGTGGATGCATCCCAAGTATTATACGCAAGACGAGAATACCAGTCCCAACTCCAACACATTACAGCATCGGATTGCAGACTGGATCAACAGAAAGGCTGATCCCATTGGCTCTGAAACTTGAGGCATGCATCCGGGCGAGGTTTGACATGTCGCTCTACTGCTCTGCCTTCCATATTCAGCGACCACAGCGTCTGCCTCAGATGAAGTGGCGATGGTCCACTCGATCAAAAACTTCCGATCCTGGTGACACCGCGGCCAGGCAAAGTAGAGACGATTATGCATGCGTTTTGTGCGACCGCGCGCAAGGCATGTTGTACAGCCGTATCTCGGTGCAAGCTGGATCAGCACGAGTCTCACTTGCCGGCTCCCGCCTAAGTTCCAAAGGGCCTTTTCCAGTGGCGACTTGCTGATATTCCTAGTCGTACACCCTCCTGACATGTCCGCCGCGGACTGCAGCACTTTATCGACGTCAAGCTGCAGCTATGTGTCCCGCCGGGCCAGGCCAGCAGAGCTCTAGCCAAACCAGCCACCCAGCAGAGGTACAGAGGTGAGAAAGCGGGACCACACGAGAAGTCAATCCTGCCAAAATTGTCAATGACTGTGCATGTACATCACATTCACTAGGCAAAGCCCGCAGGTAAGGCCGGCCGCAAAGTGTGACAACCAGCGTTTGAAGAGAATCCTCAGGCTCTCACGGCAGGTAGTTCATCCAACACAAGCCGCCAGGAAGCTTGGCTCCACATCGATGGGGCAACGAGAGAACGATAGGGACCTGCGCCAATGCTCGTGAATGCTGCGTACTCATGCAGTCAGAGTCGAGCAGCAACGCGGCAGCCCGGCTTGTCACATCCACTTGGACTGGCAAGCTCGATCGTACCGCTGGTACTACGGGAGAATTGTCGCAAGCTGCACACAGCCGACCTGTCTATCAACGCCTACATGTCTCGCGGTACTCCTGCACCTAGACATCTGGGCCTCTTCTGCAGTGGAAGCTGTGAGCGACCGAGGGTGTTCGAAACGACTGCGCAGCGGAGCAATCCGCTCTATCCATTCCTTGCCCAAGGGTATACATGAATCAGTGACGAGGTACCTCAACAAAATGCAAGCAGCGTGTGAGCCCAACTGAGTCTAGCCTAGCCCACCTACAGGAATTCTAGCTTTGGACCAGGACACAGATACTGAGATCTCCCTAGACCGAAATAGGTTCTCTGGCAGAAGTGAACACTGCTGTTGTACCAATGAAGACCCTGGACGTTTGCCGTTAGACTCCTGTCCTACATCGATTATAGGTAAGACGGCCAAGATAGCAACCACAACTGCCGGGACCCTCGAAGGACATCAGGATCACCAACGACATGTCTACCCAGGACGCAGACTCCACGATTAGCATCGCCGTTACAACCAGAACGCATATGTGATCCCTACCATAGGAGTTGCTAGAGTCTTCCATCGGCTGCATTTAGGATAAGAGCGTCACATGTACCGCAGCAACGATGCAATGCACTCCTGGCTGCCTCAACAACGCCCGCACAGACGGGGCATAAGAGAATATGACTGGGAGTGCAATAGCAGCCGCGCAAGACCCTGTCTCTGCAGTCGCAACGGCCATACCAAAGTCTCCTCCGCCATGATAGACCCTTCTTCCTCCTCGGCACTCGTGACATGTCAAGAAGTATCGGAATACAGTATGCAGACACTCCCCATCCACCTGCAAGCTTCTCGCACGTCTGGTGATCACATGAATTTAAGCGCGACTACTGCAAGTACGCGTAGCGAGACTAGTAAATTTTAGTCTTTGCTTACTGCTTACAACAGCATTTGCTTGACAGCTCGACAGACATGGTACGATTTCGAGCCAATGAAGAACATGTGGCAGCCAAAAGACGGGCACAGTACCTTGGAACTCCCTCTCTGTCTCAGATGTGAACTACTGTGTCGCGATCTTTTCTCCGAAGCAGCCGTTCACCGCTTTGAATCGATGATGCGGGAAGAACCACATCCACTACTTTGCATGAGCGCGGCACTGAATATTCGCTCGCTCACTTCGACTGCCCCATTGAGACAGTAGTGCGCTTTCCAACTAGACGCTGTACGCTTCTCCTTCTCGAGAATAGCAGTCGCTCAGTCGATGGATTCTTTGGCTTCCAGACCAGCTGGAGACGACCACGAAGCGAAGAAAGTCTATCTCTCGTGTCTGACGACAACCAAGATTTCGGTAAGCGAGATACGACTGACACCACTACAGATGCCAAGAATAACGAGTCTCGATACGAGAGCCGTTCGTGCTCAACGAAAAGGTCAGCGAGACCATTTCTGACACCAGAAACTCGACGGCTCCTATATCGATCACTCTTCTTGCCTGGTGAATGGGGACCAGAAACAGTGCGTCTGTTCCTTAGACTGATCTTGAAAGCCGTCGATGACAGGCAATACGTGTGTCCTGTTGCTCTCATGCATAGACTGTGTGCGTTTCTCTATCAGCAGGAAAAGCGTCAGGCTCTGCGTCTCATTCTCATCGCTGCGCTTCTTTGGCAAGGACTTATGATAATGATGCCAACTCGTTCTCGAGTATTCCGACCCACAAGCTGAACGCTTTCGATGCTTAACTTGTCAATGGCAGTGTATCGAAATTCCACCTCTGTCCCTGCCATGTGCGACTACTAGATAGGAGCAAAAGGGCCCGCCAATTTGATTCACGACTTCACCCTTGGACTTGATGCCACGCAATTGTCGTAGTCTTCGCGCGAACGTCTCTCGCGTGTTGACCTCATTAGGGTTATGTTCCTCGAATCTTAGGGTTACGACGACGACGAGATGTTACCGATCGCCTCGCATAACTTCGCTTGAACAATTCTCGCTTTCAACCGCATGAGAAAATAATTGTTTGTAAGTTTCGAAGGCATCATCGTCTGGTCTCGTGATGTTCTCGTGGTTCGAGGGTGTGGGAGTGAAGTCGATATGTCAAAGAAGTTCCAGCACGATAGAGGGAAAAGATATTTGCCAAGCTTACATGGTGTTGCATCGAACGCACACTCCAACACATGGGTCTAGGAGAGAGAAACCTACAAGTGCATCGAATAGCACTCGATATGATCACCATATGCGAGCGGCTCTCTCAGCTTCATACCAACGCGGAGCACACTTCTCTCAGCAGATGAACCACAGGAACACAAGCCATCCGCTGAATATCAACATCTTCAAGTACACCAAACAAATCACGACCTTCAATTTCCGACCAGAACACCGTAGCTCATAAGAACCAAGGCATACCTGTACTGGACAACGAGTCATCCTTCACTAACACATTGCTGATTGAGCCTTCGCTTCGTTTCGTCGAAGGGTCAAGGATCATAGTGCTGGCTACTACTGCCTTCCCTGCGTTCCAATCAACCTCGTCACATCACAATCCGATCACTCGCGGACTCCGGCTGACGGCAGTGATCACAACCCTAAAGAAGGTAGCAAGGCAGAGATGGGAGGAGGATGGAGGAGTCTCGTATTGTGAAGTGTTTCATGTGTGACAGCCACACTGTTGCTTGCCTGCTATGGTAGACCGTATGCTGTGGTAAGCTATGCTTACTCCTGTATCTTCTGCTCTGCCGATGCGTCCGTATGGCTTCCTTCCTCTACTCGTACTGCAGGTCTCTATCTTCTATCCATGCCCATCCCCTACGCTCCAAATATTTATTCCTCTTCCTCAACTATGTCCAAGACCCATCATAACACAAGCGTCTGGTGACTGCGAAATGCTCTTCGGAATAGATACAAAACCTTGGCGTGCTGATGCTTTCGTGTACGAAGCCGGTGCAAACCTCATGTTGATGGTGGAGAGGCATTTTTGCGTTCACCGGTGATTACACAGCCAAGAGCCAGCTTTAGCTGCTGCTTGGGTTTCTTGCAAGCGTGCGGAGTCTAGCCAGAACGCTGCACGACGGCGGGACGGAAAATCTTGGTCGCAGCAGGCGCTGTTGCTTTCGGCTTCCCACTGCTTAGAGAGTCGCGCTTCGTATCGCTCACGAATGGATGCCGCAGCGCGTCTTTCGGCTTGATACGCTTCTCCGGATCGAGTTGCAGGCACTTGTCGAGAAGATCGACGAATGCTGTGTGCAGCTTCAATTGCGTAGCATCCATCTTCTTCGCATTAGCACTGAGTCTCGACTTCAGATCTCTGCCATGCACGCCCTGCGAAAAGTGCATTGCACGCTGGACGAGGTTGCCTGTCATCTTGTCCCGCTCCAGGCCGTGGAAAGTGAACGCCTCGTCAAAGTACTTGTCGGCCAGCTGGGAACGCTTGATCAAGCGGTTCGGTAGCTTGCCACGACACTCCTGAATGACGCGAAGCATATTGTTATTGTCCGAGCCATTGAACAGGATGCGACCGGTGTACAGCTCGTACAATGTACAGCCGATCGACCACATATCGATGCCGTAGTCGAATTCCATACCCAAGATGACCTCTGGAGCACGGTAGAAGCGAGACACCAGGTAAGGCGTGAGCTCAGCGTCTTGCTGAAGTGTGGCAGTACCAAAATCGCAAAGCTTGATGTACTTGTTGTCGCTGCTGACGAGGATATTGTCTGGCTTGAGGTCGGCGTGAAGAACCTCCTGAGTCTTCATGTGAAGCAAAGCGAGCAAAATCTGCCGCGTGTAGATCTGGATGGCCTCTGGATTGATGCCGACGTCTCGACCAAACTTCTTCAAGGTCTCTCGCAAATCCATCTCCAAGCCCTCGAATACCAGACATAGATGACCTTTGTGCATGAAGTCGCGCAGTAGACGGATAATGTACTTCTTGTCCTCCGGATCGGCTTCGTTAAGACGGTTTAAGAACTGCATTTCCTTCTGGCCGGCCTTGAACATTGTCTCATTTCGGCAAGCAATCTTGATGGCAACCATGGCGTTCGTTTGGGTATCACGCGCTCTCACCACAGTAGCGAAGGTACCCTTACCAATTTGCTTCTCAACGGCATATCGCCCGTCCAACAGCTCGCCGTTGATGATGCGGTAGTGACCATCGGGATAGTCCCAGTTATCCAGCAGGCTCTCGTCGAGGGCACGAGCTTGCTTGGTGGCATCTACCTTGATAGGTGCATCGTTTGCTGCAAACATGTCATCGTCATCATCGTCCGCGAACATGTCGAAATCATCCTTGGATTTCTTCGGAGCAGCTACAGGTTCTGGCTGTGCAGATTCCGCATTGACTTGAGCTGAAGAGTCCTGCAAATCCTGCCGCTTGTGGTCTGGCCTATCTTCATGCATGTCCTGGTTTGGATCGTAGTCGGCAGCAGACTGGCCTTGTTCTTCAACATTAGCGGTCATCTGGATCGGATTCATGAGGTCTTCATCATTGATAGATGCTGGCGAGCCAGGAATCGATACGTCTCGAGGTGTTCTTGGCGAATTCACGGATGAAGGAGGCGATTGTGCTTCTGAGCCTTGGCCGCTACTTTCATGGTATGGTGTAGTGGAGGCCGAAGGCAAGTTCGACTCAAGCGTCGTTCGCAACAGTGAATCGCCGGCTGATGCTGCGGCATGCTTCTTTCGAATGGCCTCTCGCTTCTTGCGGCGCTGCTCGATCAGCTCGGCTTCAGAGAGCTGTGGCTGAGGCTCTGGGGCATCTGCCACCGTTTCGCTGGTAGCAGCATCAGCATGTAGATTTGACAACGCATCATTTCGGGCGTACCTTTCCTCAGACTGTACAGTCGGTTGCCGGGCTGGCTGCTCTGGTTGAGAAATCTCTTTCTTAGTACCACTAACATCATTTGCAGAAGGTGTACTTGCACGTCTTCTATCGCCAGCCTCGGATCCCGCGTCGGCTTGGCCGGATGGCCCGCGTCTGCTTGATGGGCGTTCATGGCCGGATGCGCCTGGTGCTCGGTATGGCGATCGGCTTCTGTCGCGGTCGTGACGGCTGTGTGGCTCGCGGGCGTTCCGATTCCGACCGTGCTTGTCGTTGGCATTTCCAAGACCAGCGCCGCTTCCGTTTGCATCTCGATAATTGCCGCGCTGTGCTGGGCGATCTTCGTAGACCTTATGTCGGCGCGTGTCTGATGCGCTCTTGCCGTAGTGGTCGTCTTGGCGGCGTCGCTTCTCCCCGCCACTGCCTCCGCTCCCTCTATCTGCGCGAAATGGCGATCTCGAGCCTGAGCGATCTCTTCTGAATGGCGACCGCGAGCGATCACGTGTATCTCTGTCTGCGCCATATCCGTTGAAATGGGCGTTCCTATCGGACATCAAAGCGTCTCTCCCCGATGGCCGCGAATGCGAAGCTCGAGATGAAGACGTTTGAGTGTGTCTGGGCGAGGTATTAACACTGGTGCTGGCATATCGAGGCGCGTTCATTGTAACCTTCTCCCCGTCTCTGCTGCCGCTGCGACTGCTGATCTCGCCCTCCGAGAGGGACGGCGAGCGCGGGCTCATCTTGCCAAGTCCAGTCGGATGCCGTACTGATCTCCAAGACGCTGCCCTGTGCGCAATGTGTTCAATTCGTTAGCAATCGTGATCACCGCCAAATTCCTCGCTCTTGGTTCCCGCACAGAACCAGTGTGGACGATATCTCACAGGGGCTGATGGCTTCGCAGAGAACGATGGCTCCACGAATTGACGGCTGGTTGAAGGGAATTTGAAGGAGGCGCTGTTCTGCGCGCGCAAGACGTGCTTGCTGAGGATATTGTCTCTGTGTTGGTGGACTGAAGCAGAGGCGCCAGTCAGAGCCTTCGAACGGCGACTGATGATTTGCGCTTGCCGAAGGCGGACTCAGATCACGTGCAAGCTGACTTGACTCAATTTCAGCCTCTTCCTCATTCAACGGCCCCGAAACAACACAACCTCTCACTCTCGCAGCATTGCCCTTCTATGTCCTATGTCCGATACATTCTCAGCTGCTGTACGCATTGATGCAGGCTTTCCGTTGATCAATGCATTCATCTCTCCTTGAGGCAAGATCATATCTTGGTCAAGCACCAATAAGCTCTTCTTAGCTTCCAAGACCCGCTCCCACGATCCGTCGCGACGTAGCAGCCCCCAAATCTCGAGCAGAAGATTTCAAATTCTTGATCAGGAGGATACCCATGAGGTGTCGAAGGGCGTGAAGGAAAGTATTTCCATCTGTCTCATTGACTTGATATCTGTAAATACCCTTCGTCATTTGCAATCCGCGCATCGCCTAACCATCATGCCTGGAGCCAAGAAGATCGCAGCCATAGCGGCCACGCTGGAAGAGCTCACCAAGGCCAATGTCTCCATAGTCAATGATCGAGACTGGAAGCTCGAAACTAAGGCTGCAAAAGCTGTCTTGCCTCATGTGGCCTCGGACTACCAAGCGTTCTGGGTCAACCTTTCCGAGAAGCAAGGACTTTCTTTCTCACAAGCTATGGCAGGCATACAGTCTTTGGTCGAAAGCAACCCGGACTATCACGAACAGATCCTGAATATCTTTTCAGATGTGGACGACATTGCGGGTTCAGCCAAGGTAGAAGTGCATGTGCTGTCCACCGGCTACTTTGATACCAATGTGGAAAGCATCAGAGAGGCGAGATGGAGGAGAGATGGACATGGAGTCTGGTGGCTCTATCAGCATCAGAGCGTGAGAGGCATTAGCATGGATCATGTTCCTTCTTGAAGGACTCGCGGTCGTACTAAATGTATGATTTCGTCAGCAAGACAGCTTCGGAACGCTCTACCGATTGCCCAGGCGAGAAGGATGAAAGCCATGATAATGGAGACCTGCCACTCATGTCAACCAGACCGAAGTTTTCTGCGCAAAGATCACGATCACGTGCCATTAAGGGCTCTAAGACACATTGTCTGTTAGAGGACGCCTTTCAAACCAGTCTCATGGACAGCAAACACCGCCCGAAAGACATTCCTGCAGCGACTGACTCTCTTCATGCCAGATCACGCGCACTTCGGAAGAGACGCGGAGCGTGTCTTGATGGCACACGTGCCTGTGGAAAGGCATGTGCTCGAGGGAAGGCATGTGCCTTAGGTGCCTCGTGCCGAGTGAATGATGAGCGGCTGCCTGCTAATCACAAGCGAGTTGCAAATGCGCGAAACCTTACCTGGAATTCAATCTATGTCGCACGAACTTCAACCTTTCTTGAACATCAAACACCACCGATCTCGCGGAATCCCGAACGCGGTTCCAGCCTCGACACACCTGAGAATAGCACTGCCATCGAGACCAGCGTCATCAGCTTCTATATCAAAACAACTTCATCAACACTATAGGCAGCACGCACAAAATGCCAATCGCAGGCTCCACCAAGGGGCTTGCTGCTCGTCTTGAGCAGCAGCTGACCCTGCGGCGCGACATAGATCTGCTCCCGTCGAGTCCGCACAAGCTATCGGAAGGGCAAGATGGAGAGCATCGCAACCCTATCTCAATTCATCGGGAAGCTACCGACCCGACTGCTGTCGATACCATATTCAGCACGTCGCCATCCAATGAAAGCCAACTTCGGACAAACGAGGTCGATTCGCAACCCGCGGCAACAGGCGTGACTGCTACAGCCGTCACCCGCGTTCTCTCGACCGTTGAGCTCGCCGAACTAATCTTCTGCCATCTCGACATGGAAGATCTGCTTCGCGTCCGCTGCGTCTCCATGAAACTCCACGACCTGATCCTGTCTTCTCCACAACTGCGTCGTTCTTTGTTTTTGGACCCAGGCTCGCTCGCAGACGCGCACCAGGATGACAGAAGGCCGATCACTCAGCTTATCAATAGTGCCTACACTCGAGGTACCTGGATGCAGAAGCTGGCTGCCAATCCCTCTGCATACCTTCCAGAGTCGCTTGTCGATGACTTCGACCCATCGCACGTCACATTCAACCCCTTCTTTGTCAAACGCTGCATCAATGACGCCTCGCCTCTTACACAGCGCCGACTCCCACAAATCACAACCAAGTACCTCTATACCAACCCCGACTTCTTCTTCCGCAAGATGTACATCACGCAACCTCCACTTCCTATCAAGACCTCAACAATCGAATTCGATTCCAAAGCTTGCACGACCCATTGCAAGGATCATATGCTGGAAGAACATTTCGACCTGGACTGGAAGCCTACCCATGAAGCTCTGGGCAAGGGAATGAGACTGGGAGAGCTTATTGATGTTTTGCACGAACGAGTCCGAAGCGTTTGCCCGTTTTCAAAGCCCAGGGTGGACAGCTTGAGTGGCTTTGGCATGACTATTGAGTTGGCGGATGCTGAGGCAAAAGTGGAAACCAACCATGAGGCCGGAGTGACACAGCAGGAAGGAAACGTGCAAGGAGGAAACGAGGAAGAAACAGAAGACCGGAAGCCCTTCTGTGTTCCGCGAGGACCAGATGTTTCGCCGGTAGAGGCAGGTTATGCTAGACTGCTTGCGATGGACGACGAGGTTGAGAGTGAGGAGAGTGAAGACGAGACCTATAACCTCTGAACTGAAACCGACGAGTAAATTATCATAGATAGCATATAAAACGCCGTGTTCCGCTGAAGTCACTTTGCTTCTCAACCATATCGCCCTGGCTGCTGCTATGCTGACTCTTATCTTACGCTAGATGTCCATGACTTTCCGAGAAGGAACCAAGCGAGATCTCAGCGACTTCACACAGCAGGGCACCCGCTCCCAATTCTCAGTACCTCTCCTGCAGCTACACCGACTCTCAGCTTTCGTTATATCCCTTCGAACCCTGAGAATGTATCGAGTGAGAATGCTCAACACCCACATGGTTTAAAACCTCTCCGTCTCTTCTCAATTTCCGAGCCGGATTGTCTCCATACAACCATATAGGCACACTTTCAAACCCAGGGAACTCGTCAGGTGACAATGTAGTGCCTTCACAACTTCAGCAATCCCTCTCTGAATTGCCCTCCTCTCTACACTACCCTACTCCAATCTCACCACGTAAGCACTCTTCCACTCGCTAGAAACCGATATCGTGTATATTCAAACCTCACGTCCCCTTCTCCCCCTCCCCCTCCCAATCCTCCACATACCCATCCATCACCTCTCCCTCTCCCCCAAAACTATAACCCCCAACATCCATCCTCCTATTCCCACCAAAACAAATACTCCTCCTCTCAAACCCAACAATCTCCTCATCCCCTTCTCTCCTCTTATCACAAACCCACCTCCCAACAAAATCATCAAGCTCCCCGATGAACATTCCCAAATGATGTTGTTCTTGGATGTCCCAGAGTCCGGTCTTGATGTCAAGTTTTATCAGAGGTGGGAGGTTGAGTGATAAACGATGAGCGTTGAAAGAGGAGAAGAGCTGGGGAATAGATGTACGGTTGAAATCTGGATCGAAGAGCTGTGGTTTGTTGATTATTTCGTTGAATCGGTTTAGGGTTTGGATGGCTGGAGGTGAGGGGATGTGGAGGGTTAGATCTTGAAGGCTGGGGAGGAGAGCGAGGCTGTGGAGGGTTGCTGTGAGGTTTGAACGTTCGATGTCGATGGATAGGGTTGTGAGGTTTGGGGCTTGGTGAGCTAGAGCGGAGAGGAGCGTTGAGTTCCAGATTGTTGTGGGGGATTGATGGCCGTGGGTGTAGTTTGCTCCGAGACCGATTTTGAGGGTGCGGAGGTTAGGGGTGGAGATTGAGATGATGATGTTGAGGTTGATTGTTTGGTTGCTGGGGTGGAGTTCTCCGAGGGAGAAGGAGTTGGTCTAGATTGGAGTAAGGTTGGGAAGGGTGGTGAGGCCGGAATCGTCGATACGGTCGATGCTTAGATCAATGAGACTTGAGAGTGCCGGACTGAGCTCTTCCAGAACAAACCCGCCCACTGATGAGAGATGAAGCGTCTTCATCTTCGACCAGTCCATTCTTTGCACCCAGGTCTTCAAATTCTCGACTTTGTGCTCCTCTTCGAACGCCTGTGTGAGTGCCTCCCTTCCCAATCTATCTTGCGCATAGTACCGTTCGTCAATCGTCTTGTTCCCACCCATCCAATTATCAGCAAACTCAACCACACTGTCCGGCATCCAAGCCCAGACGCCCTCTCGCTCGCCACCATAGTCCCATCGATAGTAGAAAGTCTCGATCAGCGGATGCGGTACCCAGCTCCAAGGCCAGCCTAAAGAGTATCTGCCATGCCTTGTCGCAGCACGTGTCACAGATTCGCCATTTGACAAGGTATCAAAGTCATAGCCAAAGCTCATGTGAGCCTTCAGCTTCAAGCTTTCCAGAGGTGGGAATGTGATGTCGTTCTTCGTGAAGTCAAAGGCGTAAGCATAGTCCGCAACGATACAACCTCCATGATCCGCTATGGTGAGATCGAGCTCTCGGAGGTTCGAGCATGTCGTGAGGATATCGTAGATGAGCTCCATATCGTGATAGTTGTCGACACCGTGGTAGTAAATTCTGGTAGTCAAAGAATGGAGATTTTGGTTGCGAAGAATCATGTTCCTGAAGTCGACACGTCGTTCAATCTCAGTAGAGGTCAAGTCGTACGGGCTGTTGTCGAGTGGGAGCAGATGCATGTCGTAATAAAGTCTGCTGCGCGGATGATTGTAGTCTATCGATGTCAGAATGTTTGCGTAGATTGGCCAGTCCAACGACCAATGTATTACTGCGAATCGATACGGCACGATGGAGAGAAATTCGTCGAGCTGGTGAGTCCATATTGTCTTGTGATTGCCACGAATGATGAGAGTTGGTTCTCGATCGCATGGAAAGCCCGAGTTGCGATGCCATGTCATGCGATCTTGCATGTCTTGGTATGTCGTGTTCGCTGTGTACTCGAGAACGATCGGACCGTAATGACAATCATCTTCTCGGGCATGAATTGATGTCACGAACGCGACCAGCAGCAACGAAAGCCAGTATCGAGCGTTCACCATCTTTGAGATAAAGGAAAAGATAATATCGTTAAGAATTGTAACCACAAGAAGACGGTCTGGCAAGTGGTGGCTGCTGCTGGTCGAAGGATTTGACACCTGTTCCCTCAGCCACCATCTCTGTAATGGATCTGATTGACGAAACCCTCAACATGCACATCATTCATCGAAGCCCAGAAATGTCGGAACTCTATATCTATTATTGTTTGAGGGGTCTCAGTCTCTGTTCTTCGAATCATGAAGGCAAGAAGTCCTAATGTGAGCCACGATAGGCTCAAGGACCTCAATGTAGTTGCTTCCTTCTTGCTTGACTCGCTCGGACAACACCCTGGGCACGGCTTAGCACAGCTTCGCTCTCGAGGCCACGAGAGCATAGCATTCTGCAGAAATGTTGCTCAACCTTGGCCATGCTGGACTTGTAGATAAACCATCAGGACCGCTGCATAAGCCGCAGTGCCAGCAAGAATTTCAAACGATCGAGGTCCAGCGGCGAGCAGCAACCATATTGCAAACACCGTGACGAACCCAGTTATGATGGCAAGTCGATTAATGTCATTTGAGACAAAGTTCAGCCACCAGACTGGCCCATATAATAATCCGAGGCCGAGAACCACAATGACAATGCTTGTGAAGAACTCAAAGCCTGTCTCACTGTAGTAGTGGACATGCTTTGACATGATTCGATCCGATCTTTGTGTATTGACCGAGAACCGAAACCTCAGGACTCGCAGCCGTTCGAGAATCAAGGTAAGGGGACTCTTTGGTTTCGAGACTATCGGGAAAAGATCGCCTTCGTTGTCTGAATGGAAAAGATGTTGCTCTTTTTCGTCGATAGCATCGGGGAAGCTGTCGTGCCAGTTTTGCAGATTACGGACTTGGTTCGATTGAGCAGTCTTCCGGCCTTTCACTTTCGCAAACTGATTGACGAGGCTATCTGATTCCTGATGTCAGTGTTGTTCAAGGCGAGAAGAACTGGATCTTACAGTAGTTATCCAGCAATGGAATGATCTCTCTGATCAACTTCTCACGAGGTGATCCTTTGTCTTTCTCAAAGCTTCCACAACCTCCCTTGCCTTTCTCTTGGTTACGAGAGAACTCATCCCAGCCGCGAAGCTCTCTTTCCCGAATCGCAATTTCATTCTGGAGGTACATGAGTGACCGCGCTGCTAGGGGACCGAATTTTCGTAGAATGAAGAAGTCGTTCGACGAGGCCATCCATTCAGCCAGAGCCGGATAGCCATGGTATTGATATGCAAAATCTTGTTTCTCGTCATCGTCGACATACTGGGGATACGACCTCTGTGCCGAGCTTGCGGGCTGTGATGACTTCAGTGTGTGTTATCTTTGGGTTCTCGGAAGGACTCACTGGCACTTGACTGTTGCTGAACAAGGGCATCGTGCTCTATCATGACCAGCCGACACTGAGAAGCTCTCAGCTCCAGATGCATCCCGAAAGCGGTAATCTGGATGCTTTTGAGCTCTCTCCTCTGGTGTTGCTATTGCTAGAGATATGTAAAGCTGGAGAAACGGAGCCGACAAGGCTGTCGTATCACGAGCCACGGTCCCACACCATCCCACTTTCCGGTGAAGCGAAGGCAATGTGGCGTAGTCCGCATGAGACAAGGCAACGGAATGCCTTCCCTAGACTGGTCTGTCATTCGGGAGCTTGCGCCCTCGTGCAGTGCTACATCATCTCTGCAGATGAGACGCAGCTGCAGGGCGATATTTGAGAAGGTGGTCTGGCGGTATCGCTGAAATACAGAAGGCGGCCTCTCAGACTCCCTCTCGCCTCTTCATGAACTGCTTCTGTCCTCGATCATGGCAGTGTGTTAACACATTGAGCGCTTTCTATCGCTTCGCCGCATCGAGGTGACCTCTGAAACTCCTCTTCAGCTGCCACAAAGCTGCACCAAGGCCGCGTGCTGCACTCAGCCACCCTCCAAGACTGCGCTTGTTCACTTCCTGCCGCACCAAGGTTCGGACCGTGGATCGCCCTGATCCACAGCGACCACTGGCCAATGTCTCGCTGGGACAGAGCAAGGACTTTGATAGCGAGTGCTGGAGCGTTTCGCGATGGCGGCCAGCGGCTTGACGATGATGGCACAGCTCGGACTGGAGGATCATATGATCGTCACGAGCCACGCTTCAGTCAATCTCAGCCTGAGCAATATGAATTTTGGTCAAGATTGCAAGGCGCTGGAAGCACACAGGGCAATCCTCCTTCTTATCCAGTCCCTCAGCCCGTCCGACGATGCACGCACAGTACATGTTGCCAACACTGTTACTCTTTGTATCAGTGGTGGCACTCGGATCAGTACTACCACTGCCATATCCATAACACGCCAATGCACTGGGTAGAAGCTGGTAGCCAGGGACACCACTGCGCGAGTGGTGCATGTACCCCAGATGCAAGCCAACTTCAACAGCACACTGCTCCGCCAGCCATGCAATCCAGCCAACAAAGTCCCTCTCAGCAGACTGCATAAGTGGCAACGCAGACCTTCACACAGGAACCGGTGCAGTATGGCAGCAGCTCGAGCTATTATCAAAGCCACCCGCAACAGTACAGCCCACCTCCAGGCTTCACTGGGCAATGCATTCATTGCAACGCGCAATTGCGAAGGTAGCTATCTCATGATCTTATCTGTTGCTGACACAGTGCTGACGTCCACGGCAGTGATCTGACTTGCTACTGGGGTCACCCGCAGACGTGATTTCAGCATTGATGGTATACGAAAGCCATCCGCCAGTATAGAGGCTCGGCGCGCATTAACCGCGTCCGTTCTCATTCAGTGCGAAGCGTAAATGTCACTATCGAAGTCGACCGGGAATCGATCCCTTCCTTCAGCGTCTCTCTTCACCCAGATGGCGACGCTTACACCAGGACACTTGAACTCCCCAAAGCCATCCTCGCCAATGGAGACTTCGCCTTGCTCCCAGCCGAGGATATCAGTCCAGATCTCGCCACTGTGCATCTCTCCGACGAACATGCGAATTTGGGCTGGGCCTTTGTTGCTCATTACACAAGCCAAGCCAGCAGGATGCTCAGAAGTGCCGAGTCGAGTGAAGCCGATGCAGTTTGGATCGTCTAAATACTCATCTTGTCGACCATAGGCGTAGAGCTTGCGAGCGAGCGCCATGCCGGGAATCTTTCCAGATGCTGCTGGAGGCTCCGGACTATCACCTTTCATGCCATAGAGGTCGCCATAGAAGAGACAAGGATATCCGGCATCTTGAAGGAGTATCAATGCGTAAGCGAGAGGTTTGAAAAAGCCTTCAACTTTTGTGTCCATAGTCTGGCCTGGTTGTGTGTCGTGATTCATCACTACTGTAACTGAGTTTACTGGATCTCGCTTGGTCAAGGAATTGTCGAAGACGGTCCTGAGATCGGCGTCTGGCGTCGTGGAGAGCCGGTTGAAATTATAGAGTAGGGGTGCATCGAAGAGGCTGAACTTTCGATTCATGGCATCCAACCATTTCACCATGTTGTCTGTGTCTCCAGTCCAGAATTCTCCCACCATGAAGATGTCATCTCCGCATTTCGATCGAACATGCTGCACCCATTCGTTTGTAAATCGTTCTGAGAAGTGTTGCACTGCGTCTAATCTGAAGCCCTTGAGACCGACTTCGTTGACGATCCATTCACCCCAGTTCTTTACATCCTCTTGCGTTTCCGGGTGCGAGTAGTCGACATCCGCGAACATCATGTAGTCTGCATTACCGCCTTCATCATCCACGCTCTCGCTCCAAGACTTGCCCTCGCCTTTGAGCTTGAAGATGGCATTCCTCTCGTTCTTCGCGTCGTAATCTGTGCCGGAGAAATGGTACCAATGATATTTCTGCTTCGAGTACTTATCACCTCGGCCAGGAAAGTCAAAGCCTAGCCAAGCGCTGATCTGATATGGGTCTGTGACCTCTTTAGTTCTGTCGTCGTTGTCTACCTCCACAGCATGTGCCTTTTCTCTCTTGTCGGCGCCAGCTTTGTGGTTAAGAACTGCATCCCAGTAGAGACCAATGCCTAGCTCTTTTGCTTTCTTGCTGAGCTCGAGAAGCTCGTCTTTGGTTCCCCATTTGGTCCGCACTGAATTCTTCTGATCAAATTCGCCCAGGTCGTATAGATCATAAATGTCGTATCCGTTGCCTTCGGGAGATGAGGCCTTGCAACCGGGAGGCAGCCATAGGTTGTCAATGCCAGCGTTCTTCAAGCTAGGCAATGCCTTAAGAAGACGCTGCCAATGCTTGCCATCTGCCGGCACATTCCATTCAAAGCCTTGGAGGAGAGTTGCGTTCTCAGGCATTTCGATTGCTTCGCAAGGAGAGGGTGGTTCTAGGAGAGAAGGGGGTCGAGGGACCTTACAGCATATGATATGGAACGCGACTCATATCTATTTCTATCAGCAGAGATACAGCGAAGGTGGATACCTTTCTCGTCAATGGGCCAGAACGTGGCAGAGTGTTAGAGCCTCAACCGTCTTCGCGTGCGCCGACCTGCATAAAACCGGGACAGAGACGAGAGCAGACCAGGATCACAACGCGCCGCTGACGTAGCAACTCGGCCATCTTGAATATGTCGCTCAGAAAGTCCGTCAGAGTTGCGGTGGCTCGGATGGTGCGTTGGGCAAGACAAGATGTCGAGTGAACGGAGATCAGGTTTTGTGGAGAGCGAGGTGGTCGTGGTTGAGACGAAAGTATTCTCAAGTGCAAAAACCCTGAGCTTTTCGAGCCGCTTTCCTGCTCGTTGCTTGTTGTCGCGAAATTCTTAAAGAATACCTACTTCCGCGCGATATACTTAGTATAATATAGTAAAATACATAGCAAAA